>JAUKNK010000187.1:3937500-3959142 GCA_030765055.1 Mantis religiosa
CCACTACAACCAATTCAAGTTATATGAAGTATGCATACTGATACAAAAATAAATAAGAGAACCAGTGATAGTTAATAGTGGCATAAGACAAGGTTGTCCTTTATTAGTCACACTTTTTAATTTTTATTTATATTTTTGAAGTTAATGAAGGGATTAATGTTTCAGGACTTAAAACTGAAAACTATTTATGTAAAGAACTGAAGCTGCTGACAGTGAAGTAAACTAAGTATTAAGAATAACTAAACACTATAGTAACACAACTTCACTATTAGTTATAAGCAAGTTTGAGTGTGTCATTGTCGTCCAAGTCAGGCTGACAGGTTGAAAATGAAGCAAACATACTTCGAAACCGGTCCCAAAGAATTGTGAATAACATAAGTAATAGTGAAGTTGTGTTACTATAGTGTTTAGTTATTCTTAATACTAAAAACTACTGACCGACCAAAGTGCTGGCTGGCTGTATAAAGCCAGAAGGTTTTTGCTGCGTGCCCACCCATTAAGGGTTTTACCACAGGTAGGGTTTTTCTTTTAGGGATGTTGTAGGATGGTTTGTGGGATTTTAGGTAGAAATGTTTTCGAGGTTACAAACTTTATGTACCTCAGGTTGTGGGAATGGATGCAAAACCTTGCACCCTGGTGTTCTAATTTTAAATTTGTGTTAGGTTGAAAAATTTTGATGCCAAACAGCTTAGAAGAATTATGTGGAGCTCAGCTTTAGCTGCTGTTAGGATTACCTCCTGGGTTATCTCAGGTGCCCATAAGCCATGCGGGGTACCCAGAACAGCCTGGAATGGCGTCTAGTGGGGTCATAATCTCCCAATGATCTAACAAGGGCACTTCTATGTCTGGGTAAAGTAGCGTAGAATTTTGATGCTCGACGCCTAATTTCATCCTCCATGTAGGGAAGACCCGAGGCTTCATGAAGCAACTGGTAGGAAAACAAACTGAAAACTATGTAATACTCCGATAATCAGATACTAATGAAGATGACCTGCAGAAAATGTTACACTGTGTCAATAAAATTGCTATTGAACATGGAATGAAAATATCAGCAAATAAATCCAAAACTATGGCTTTTAGAGGAATGAACCCAGTTAGATCAAAAGTAGTGTATATAATTTAATAATAGATATCACTCTTCAAGTATTTAGGATGTAATGTCTCTTACTAGGGAGAAACTTATGTACTAGGGAAAATAAATACATTTAAATATATAACAGGCACATTAAAAAGAACATTAAAAAAGAAGGTCGGTAAGGACTCCATAGTAAAACTGTACAGATCAATGGCAGTACCAATACTGATATATGGATCAGAAACATTCACAAAAAGAAATAGTACTAAGATAGCTACAAAATAGGAATGAACATAAGGCGTGGCTAGGCCTGGCTGTTCTATAGCTACTAGCCAATACAGTACGTGCAGCATTGTACAGTTAAGCATGCATACTGGCTCGCTTTGCTGAAGCAAGTGGCTAATTTATTTGTGCACTAAAAACATACCAATTAAAGAACTATTTTGTTTTTCTCATGTTGGAGAGCTTTTTTTTTTTTTTTGAGAATTACTGTCCAAACTCCATGTTTGTAGTACATCTGGCTTCGGAGATACGGAAAGATAAGACGCCTGACTAGAAAGAAGAGAATTATTAACTGTCAGTGAAGAAAAGCATGCACATGCTATGCTGCAGTTGTATTTTGTACCCTGCATTCAGTTAAGTGGTGAGCTTTTAAGAGCGCACACATGCTTTTTAAAGTTAGTAAGTATACCGCTTAACAAGCCTCATATTGATGCGCCTAGTAGTAACTGCGAAACAACTCATAAGATTTTACATAAGTAGGCTAGAAATATTTTTGTTAATGTGTATTCCTTTTCCAAACATATGTCAATTAAGGACATTTTCGAAATTAAAATTTCGCTCAGAGTCGAGAATTAATGATACAAGCTTGTCATGCAAGTGCTCATTCTGTGACAAACATTGTTAAAGAATGCGAACAGTTTACCAAATTAGGGGAAGTTTTCATATTTAGATCTCCAGGGAAACATAGGGCATCTAAACAATTTTCAAAAGTGTGTTTCATGTAGAACAATTTATGATTTATATGACAAGAGTGAATATCCAACTGCCAAAAGTCTGACCAATTTAAATAGGGGGAAATAGAATATACGGATTCTGTATCTTCTATGTATAACTCTGAAATCTCTTGGGTTCATGTATAGGAGAACCAATGATGGTCGCAAATTTCTGCTTGAAAGAAGGGATATTGTTGCTGCAAGACTAAAATTTCTGTGCACATTGCATACCATTAGTACATGAAATTCATGGTGTCAAAATGCTTCATAAATGTACATTCATATCTTCCGTATTTATTAAGTATTTTAATGAAACAAAAATTGGTTTAAAGTCTATTACAGACAGTATACAAATATGGCATCATTAAAATAGGAACTATATTCACAAATCATTGAAGTGTCACTATTTTGTTTCACTGTAGCAGACACCTTATTTTGTAGAACGCATCTAATTTGAATCATTTTGTTTTGCGTGCATATAAATGATAGCTATGTAAGCGAACTGTTCTCCAGTTCAAGGTTTTAAGGTTCAGATTGTGCGATAATCATTATATATGTTCTCACACATACGCTGAAATACTAACCGAACTTCTCTGTCAGCATCTGTATCACTGTACATCTCAGCATATGTATGATACTTGCTAGTTTGAGTCAAAAACAGATATATCTTCCATCTCTGTCACCCGCTAGCCGTGGAACTGGCAACACCAAGACAGTAGGATAACCTTATTGGCTCAACCCATGTTCATTCTTCTTTTGTAGCTACTCTAGAATATGGAGTATTCATCAAAGATGAAATTTGTAATAATAAACAGTGAAGATATTAGGAAAGAATTATAAGTAGAAAAATAAATCATATTCTTGCTAACAAAAGAAATCAATGGGGAAAGCATGTTCAAAGAACGAATAGTAACAGAAGACCTAACATAGGCATAAACTATAAACTCAAAGGTACAAGAAACAAGAGGAGATTGAAGAAAAGATCGGCAGCCCTAATTGAAACTATAAAATTGAAACAGAGAGGCAAGTCAGCAGTAGCATTTCACTTTTGAAATGAAAACCATAACCCAGAATTAAATCTGAAATTATTAAAAAGTGTGATAGGCCACAACAAACTTACAATCTGGCAGAACACCTTAATATGGAAACACAACTCACTAATAAATGTTTAAATCCCACTACTTGACAATTTAGTAAGCAAGTTTTTGTTTTTGTTTCATTTATACCCCACCTTTAACTTCAATGGTCATATTGGCAGCCGTTCTCCTTTGGAACATATCAAAGGTGTTAACTCGTATTTTTGGGTTTTAATCATTAGATCACGCACACATTCACACTCTCATTCATACTTTCAGACTCTGGGGAAGATGAGGAACTATCTTGGTCGGAGAAAAATCCCCACCCATACTGCCGGGAATCGAACTTGGGACCCCTAGCATAACAGGTAGGTTCTCTACCGATTGGGTTATCGGGCCAGCCAACAAGTTTATTGTTCCATTACCAGAGAGAAGAATGCAAGGAATTACAACCAATAATAAATTAGACTTTGGCAGCTGCTCCGGAAACTGGTTCCTAAAAAAAGTTAAAAAGCAATGTACACAGTGCAAAAAAAAAAGTCTACAGCTTATTTATGTACACTGTATACTCAGTTTTATAGATGTGACCATTTATATAAACAGAAACTGTATTAAGCCTTCCAACCCCTGAAGTAGCATCTTTTAGCAATTATAAGACAAATTTTTAAGCTCTTTTTCTGAAAAAATAACATAACTAGTGCATAATAACCAAATACTTTTGTTCCGCAAAATAAACATAATATAAAAAAATTGTTAAATTTGTCTAAAAAAGATAAAATTTCTGATAATAAAAAATATGCCATTTATCAATTTAACTGTTTAGATTGCGACTGGGGTTACATTGCAAAGAGCAAATGTAATTCGGAAACCAGGATGAAGGAACATTTTAGAAATATGAGATATAAACAGATTGCTGAATCAACTGTGGCAGAATGGTCATTTAACCATGAAATAAATCCAGAAGTTAAATTATTAAGTCAACTAAATAGACCAATCAGTTTAATGGTTTGGAAGATAATATTTATCTTAAAAACTAGAAATTGCATGATGAAATAAAACCTTTTTAAACCACTTGTCGAACAATAAAAACACGTTAGCTCCACTTACATTTAAAATTAGGACATGTTTCAAGGAACATGCGTCCTCACCATCAGCTGATGTTCGACTGGTTCTTCAGGTGACAGCCTCCTCCTGGCGCTGTCCAATGAGTTGAATGATGTCATCCACTATTGATATTTCAAAGTTCATAGTTCTCTTTTTATTCTTAAAAATGTGTATATTTCCCCAAATTGTTAATTCCCAATACTTTTCTTGCCGGTACCAAAGTTTGACATCTTTTGAAATATTATGATTTTTTGACCAAAAGTGATGGGCTATGGCTGATTTATCTGTCTGTTTGTATTTTATGCATCTCATGTGTTCTTTCATCCTTTTTTCTAAGTTTCTTTTTGTTTCTCCAATATATACTAGGCAATCTTCACATTTTACACTATAAATTCCTGATAATTTATTTTAATCCATAGGTTAGTGAACATTCCATTGACTATTGAAGAATATAACAAGGCAGTAGACCACATAAAATATGTTGCAAATGTGAATGGCTTTGATCCAAAATTTATTACTAAAATGATAAACATAAAAGACGGAAAACCATCAAGGACATTAGTATGTTAAAAGCTGATGACTTAAACAAGATATATTGCAAATTTGCATATCATCCTAAAGCTTTTAATAAATTGTAATAAAGTTCTACCAGGGCAGCATTCACAAAGTGAGACCGATCCCCCTCTCAAGACCAAGGGGTTACAGAGCTGTCCCCGAAGGGCGCCTGGCGCATCCATGGGGCTTTCCATAGGGCAAGACCTAGAGATTAACAAGCCCCTCATTCTGGTCTGAAAACACAAGATGGGATGGAAGTGGATACGCCACTTACGCGCGCCAACCTTAAAGGGGAAGACTACCGATCAACCTTAGTGGGGCTGCCTGGTGATCTAGCACACCTTCTACTAGCTATGCAGGCTAGTACGTGGGAATATATGACTTCCCTCAACCCCATTCGCAGATGTACCGGATCTCCCACAGGGTATTGGGAACCACTGCCCCCTCGAGTCCAACCCAATTCGAACAATTCCCCTATGGGAGGGGCTCGGCAGCTCGGCCTGAGGTTCCTCTAGCAATGTCAGAGGTACCATGAGTGCTAGGGGTCCACAGCGCTCGCAACACAACAGCTTACGGGAACAGATCTCCTCCCCTACGGGAAACAAACACAGCATGAGAAACATACTAAATCACCCGCTCAAAAACATGTGAACAGCCAACAAATTACCAGGAATTTATAGTGTAAAATGTGACGATTGCCACGAAATATATATCGGAAAAACAAAAAGAAACTTAGAAACAAGGATGAAAGAAGACATGATATGCATAAAATACAGACAGATAAATCAGCCATAGCCCATCACTTTTGATCAAAAAATCATAATATTTTTAAAGATGACAAACTTTTGATACCGGCAAAATATTATTGGGAATAAACAGTTTAAGAAAACATACACATTTTTAAGAATAAAAAGAGAACTATGAACTTAAACCAATAGTGGCTGAAGTCATTCAACTCGTTGAACAGCGCCAAGAGAGGGAGGCGATCACCGGGTTGTCCGGTTTGATAATTTTTTGTTCTGCAGTTGTTAAAATTTTACTATTAATGATGGTTTTTTGTACATCTTTTATGCATCGGTTGAGTGGATTAGAATCTATTTCCTGGAATTCTTTTTGTTGTAGTAACTCTAACATTTTTCTTTGTATGTAGCTGTATCTAAGATTACTATTTTGTTCCCTTTATCAGCCCTTGAGAAGATTACATCCTTTTTCCTTAAACTATCAACCTGGACAACCCTACCCTTGCAAGACTATATGGTTTGCCTAAAATACACAAACCCAACATACCCATGAGACCCATTGTAAATAATATAAACACTCCTACTTACCTTCTGGCAAAATGGCTGTCCAAAAAATTTCAGTCCTTTCCACAATTCCATACTCTGAGCATAAAAAGCTCTTTAGACCTGGTAGAAAAAATTCAAAATCTTAAACTAAAGCCTCATGACACTTTAGTATCCTTTGATGTCCACTCCCTCTTCCCTAGCATTCCATTAGACAAACTTTTGATTCAACTGCAAAAATGGCTAAATTCTATAAACCTAGATGCCAATGCAATAGAAGAATATTTGGCAATGACTGAAATATGTATACATCAAAATTATTTTGTCTTCGATGGAAAATATTATAAACAAATTTCAGGACTAGCTATGGGAAGCCCGCTATCACCATTTTTGGCCAATCTATACATGAGCTTTTTCGAAACACATATAACTAAAGCCTTCCCTCATATGTTTAAAACATGGTACAGATACGTAGACGACATCTTTGCAATAGTGCCCTACAAACAAATAGATGATGCTTTGAAACTACTCAACCTGCAAGAACCCAGCATACAATTCACAGTGGAAACTGATGAGGACTGTACTCTACCTTTTTTTAGACCTTAAAATCAAAAAAAGCAATGAAAAACTAGAATTTGGTATCCATAGAAAAGCAACACACACAGATAATTACATCAAAGCAAATAGTTTCAACCCAATTCCACACAAACATGCAACCATCAACAGTCTCACACACAGATTAGTAAATCTACCTCTCAGCCAGCAAGAATATCAAAACGAATACCATCAAATCTTAAAAACTGCAATTAAAAATGGATATGGAAAAAACCTTGTAGATAAAAAACTAAAATCATTCAAACTTCAAAAGAGATTAAAACAGATCACAGCTCTCACACCAATAAAACAAGAAATTAGATTTGCTAAATTTACTTACCACCCCTGGGCCACAAAAAAGTTCCAAAAAATATTCAAGAAATACAATATAACATTGGCACCAAAAAACAATTACAACATTAAAAACCTACTTCACAGTAATAATACTGATAAGATAAAACCAGAGGAAAAGTCAGGCATTTACAAGATTGAGTGTAAAGACTGAAAAAATTTACATAGGGAGGACAAAAAGAAACATAGGCACTAGAAAGAACACTTCAGGCACTTAAGATACAAAAATATTGATAAGTCCGCAATAGCAGCTCATTTCTGGCCTGAAAATCATGAAATTGAAGATAGCACAGAATTACTAAAATACGTACAAAAACATAGTGAACTCGTCATATGGGAGAGGATATACATAGAAAAACATAAAAACCAACTTATGAACTTTTAAATCCCGCCAGAAGAGAATCCCACATTTAAGTTCATCACTAAATCAACAGATGGCAGCAGCAACCCCAGAATTACCCACACCGCTGGATCAAGCTTTAGTCGCATAAGAGCCGTAGATGCAAACGATGATTTGCGAAACATGTCCTCAAAATAGGTACGAAAGTGAAGCAGATGTGTAATAAATACGACTCATCTAAAAATTAATAATTAATAAGCAGCTATATTGTTTTACATTTCTGATAATCTAAATATACTGATATCTAAGTATATCTAACAGTAATTCACATGCTCAAGTTGTTCTGGGGAAGTTAGCCAGGTGAAAAGACAATTAGAAATCAATGTTTCGGGAGTGTGCATCTCTCCCATCATCAGGATATTTATTAAATGTTATAACCACAAATGAATCACTGAATGTAACACAAATATAAACAAAGAAAAATCACTATCAAAATTTGCATGACTGAACAAAATTCTGTTTTCAGTAAATTAAATGCCAGGTCAGGAGATGGCGTGAGTATAGAAAATTAATTGGGTCTAAGAAACATAACTACTTAACTTGATTATCAAGCTGTATTGATCTGTGCTTATTAAGCCAACAGATTTCCATTTCTAAGGCCGGTTTCCAAGAGGGGCTGAACTGAAATCCAGCATCACAATTAAGCTCCTCGGAGGAAATGGAATGCTATTGTTAAGGGATCTGACCATGAGTACCAAGTACCTGAATCTACAAGCAGTTTGTTTCACATTTGTTAGTGTAATGTCCTTTATATTATACATCTAATTAATTTAATAGAGTATGTATAAAAAAAAAAAACTTTGCCCATATTAACCAACGAAGCCTCAAAATTACAGATTTTCAATGGTAGTCTCTTAATACAAGTTTGCTGAACAAGAATGTTTGCATATAAATTTGCCTGATACACTTAAATGTCAGCTCCAAGTCTGCACAGTCATTTCCAAAGGTAAAGTTTGTTGTTTGTCCCTCATTTCCTTTTTAATTTCTCTACTATATACTTGCAGTAAGTAGATGAAGTATTGATAGATAGAGTCAACATGAAAAATTCAATGCCATGACCAGGATTTGAACCATGGATCTCCTGGCTAGGAGATATATGGCTAGTGTGAAAAAATTATTAATTTCCACAATTAAATAAAGATGAAGTATTGTATTAATAGAGGCGACATGAAAAATTCAATGCGACGACCGGGATTTGAACCACGTATCTCCTGGTTTCCGTGCAATCGCTCATTGAGCTACCATAGCCAACTTGCTGTCATGACATTAAATTCTCCAATTGACTCATATATTTCCCCAGTAAACTACTAGGGGCTCTCGCATCTGAGATACACTGTTTGTGGTGACTTACTATTATAAGTACTTGAGTCCCAGGTTTCATAATTTAGCTCTTATTATTTAAGTTAATTGATCGAAATTATTCATTTCTTCACACTAGACATATACAGGATAAGGTGTTGGATTGACAGAGTCGACATGAAAAATTCAATGCCACGGCCAGGATTTGAACCACGGTTCTACTGGTTTCCGTCCAGTCTCTCTTGCCCATTGAGCTACCATGGCCAATTTGCGTCATGGCATTAAACTCTCCAATTGACTCATATATGTGCCCGGTAAACCACTAGGGGCTCTCGCATCCAAGATACACCGTTTGTGGCAACTTACTATTATTAACTAAATGATGAAGCCTGGGACTCAAGTACTTATGATAGTAAGTCGCCACAAACGGTGTATCCCAAATACAAGAGCCCCTAGTGGTTTACAGGGAAAATATACGAGTCAAACGGAGAATTTAATGTCAGGGCGGCACGTTGGCCATGGTAGCTCAATGTGTAAGAGCGACTGGATGGAAACCAGGAGATCTATGGTTCAAATCCCAGCCATGGCGTTGAATTTTTCATGTTGACTCTATCTATCCAAAACCCTTAGCTTATACATGGCCATCTGTTAACTAAAATAATAAGAGTTAAATGATGAAGCCTGGGACTCAAGTACTTACGGTAGTAAGTCACCACAAACGGTGTATCTCGAATGTGAGAGCCTCTAGTGGTCTACCAGGGAAATATACGAGTCAAATGGAGAATTTAATTTCAGGACGGAACATTGGCCATGGTAGCTTAATGGGTAAGAGTGACTGGACGGAAACCAGGAGATCTGTGGTTCAAATCCCGGCAATGGCACTGAATTTTTCACGTTGACTCTGTCTATCAGTGTCTAACCATTTATCATACAATCATAATTATAGAGAAAAGGTTAACAGAAAATAAACTTGTGTTAAATGGGAATAAGTCTCACTGCATGTGCATCACTCACTCTAAGAGAAGTAATAAATCAGTAGGACAAAAAATTGTATATAACAAAGAAATTATAGAATATCTCTCTGAAACAAAGTTTTTAGGAAATGTAATCGATAAATACGTAGATTGGAAAAGTGATATTAAAAATGTTACAGCAAGGATAAATAGAGCACATTATGTTATATGTCTTAAAAAGCATCAGTAACCTCCAAAGACTAAAAGTGATTTACTTCTCTTATGTACAATCCGTGCATGCTTATGGTATATTTATATGGGGATCCAGTAGCGAAATAAGTACATTATTCATAATGCAAAAGAAAATACTTAGGCTAATGCTAAATTTGCATAGGTCAACATCATGTAAACCATACTTTAGGCAAAATCATATTTTGACACTACCAAGTCTGTATATTTTAGAAACTGTGTGTTTTAGAAAGGGCAATATTCACTTATTTAGCATAAACAACACTTCATACACATAGCACTGGAACTATTAATACAATATACATATAGACTGCCAGAACAACAAAAAAGGTAAATTCCATATTGCATAAGGTCATACACATGTACAATGAAATCAAAAATAGAATCCACAATAGCAGTCAAACTAAGTTTAGGAAAGAAGTTAAAAACTTTTTAATTGAGCACACCTTCTACAGTGTGCAGCAGTTTTTTGATTACTTTAGAAACTAATTTAAGACATTACATATCATTAACATACATTATCGTATATAAATTCTCTGAAAAACTTTTATCTGTAACTTTCTACGTTTCTGAATTAGTTACTAAAAGCTGGTGGAATTGTGAATCTATATGTTAATCTGTAACCTTTGTGACTTACATTCTTATTATTGTAATATTGCCGTTGGATATATATTATTTGTATTCATGTTATTGTTTAAACCAGTATTCAACATTTGTATTCCTTGTTTAAACATTTACGAAGCCATGAATTTGTAAAAAAGTTCTTATGGTGAATAAAGACATACATTCTCTTCTCCGGAGAACCATGATCAGCTGGATCAGTAAAGTTCTAGCTATTATGTGTTTCAAATGGGAAGAGTTCTCGCCTGTAGCAAATCAGATGCGTTAGAGCCTTTAGCGTTGCCACCTCGTTATCCCCACTCTTTTTATATTTCCCTCTCTCTTGCACACTTGCGAGTGTTTGGGGCACTAGACGTAAGGGAATGCAAACTCAATTTTTCAAAGTTTTATAATAATGCAGTTGTTGTAATCACAATTGCAACATGAATATTCGTATATTACACAAATGTTTTAAATATTTAGTTTAAAGTTAATTTTAGTTGATGAATTACTTATTTTTCTAATCCAACGAAAATACCAGCGTTGCATCCGTATAGCTGTGAATGTTACTTATGATAAGAGATAGTTCGTCATTGTCATTGTCTTCAATGTCTGAGTACTGCAAATTTATAATGATAGATTCCAAAATCCTATCACGTGCTATTTCTTTTCATAAGTCATCTTTTTGTGGTTTATCTGATGTCTCACGCAGTTTTCCCAGTCTTGTTGAGTTCCTTGTCAATTTCTTCGTGAATAAGTCATTCAACGTCAGTCAGTTTATAAATATCATTTCTATTTGCAACATAGTTTAAGCCCACATTAACTCTATTGGATTGTTCTAGCAGTAGTAAGGGGGGGAAGGTGGATCGCGTCTCATTGATCCAGCTGATACACTTTTTCATGGAAGAGTAACTGAATAATGCTGCTGTGAATTCTTTATTAGAGTAAATAGAGATTACAAACCATACATAAACAAAGAGATAATGTGACCAGACACATTCTGTCTGCAAGACCAGCAAGAAGTGTATCGTTTCCTCTCATAGAATTTAACAAACCCTTGGCTTATTCAAAGTACATATTTCTTTTACCACGTCGTGTCAAATGTTTAGGTTTCAGTTCTGAGTAATTTCAAATATATGTTCATGCATACATGCCAACCAATAACGATATTCATTACAATGCTTATTCGTATTAGGAAAACTATTTGAGCTAAAAATATGGGGTTTTTACGGTTATGTTAAATACATTACTCTCTCCTTCCTCATGGATCAGTTTTTGCAAAATCTGTTTTTTTTCTTAGCGCAAATAGTATTTATTAGAGATTGATTAGTTTGCCGCTCGTCACACACCATTTAGGTGGAATGCAATACAACACCGCAGGACTCCGGTTGGTTGCTCACCTAGTAGTGCTCAAGGACAAACACCTTCCCATTTGAAACACATAGTCGACGATTTCTTGATAATGCCTTCAAGTGATGGCGAAATACGTTGAAAGAAAATTAATTGTATGTGAAGTACAGAGTGTCTCAGTCGAATCAAAGCATAATTTTAATTACTGTAACAGATATTCGTTTTGCAAGTGTAAATGGATCTAAGCAGTTTAATGTTTTGTGATACTTCTTTTCTTACTTTGTAGCACAAGAGCTTATAAACATTTGAATGTTGTTTCTGCTTGTATAATTACTTAACATTTAATTTGAAATAATTCTTAAGCAAAAATATATTTTGAGTAACATAATCTATTAGAATCGCTTTTCATATTAACTGCGTTAACATAGAAATCTTAATGTCAAAATTGGAAAACTATGGAATCAGAGGCATACCACTACTATGGCTTGGCTCATATCTACAAATTAGAGAACAATGCGTGGAAATAATACATGATTTAAATGGAAAGTTAATGAAATTTAGATCATCATTCAAAAAAGTAACACATGGAGTGCCCCAATGCTCAAAATTAGGATCATATTTATTCCTACTGTATATAAACAGCTTTTTTCAAATAATAAACAGGTGGAATAGCAATAGGCTATGCAGATGACACCACAATTTTAGTAATAGGAAAAACAGAAATAGAAGTACAAAATAGGGCAAATACTCTACTAGTAAAAGTAAACAATGATATTAAGCACAAACAAAACAGAGTGGATACAGATCAGTATTAATAACAAAAAACAGACAAATATAAAGTTAACAATAGGAAACAAAGAAATTCAACAGGTAAATGAAACAAAATTCTTAGGATTAGTAATAGACAACAGATTGAAATGGAATGGACATGTTCAAAAAGTAATTAAAAAGTTAATTCAGGTATATATATATCTTAAAACAAACAATACAAATAATAGATAAAAAATGTATTAAACAAACATACTATGCACTGTAAGACTTGAAGCTTTCACGGCGAGCATTACTAATCAAGGCTTCGCGGGTGATCAGCCGTGTCAAATTAATAAACGTCGAGCTTTTGGCCATTGTAAACTCCATGGCCTTCTTCAGGAGAGCATTCATTCACTCTCACTTGAGCTATGGGATTGTATTATGGGGCACAGTAGAAAAAACTTTAGCTTTAAGACTATTTAGATTGCAAAAAAGAGCAATACCTTTGATGGCAGGCATACAGAAAAGAGGCACATGTAGAAATGCATTTAAAAAACTAAATATTTTAACATTACCTTCATTATATATATCAATGTATCAAACTTACATTAAAAAGTTATGATCAAAACAAAAATAGTAACATCCACAAACATAACACCACAACAAAAGATAATTATTTTAGAAAGAGACTTACTGGTATCCTAAATAATAAATGCATAGAAAATAGCATCAAAAATTTGTATAACCACCTACCGGCTGAAATCAAACAGATAACAAAAGGGGGAAAAAAAGCTAAAGGCTGTCAAAACTTATTTATTACAGAAAGTATTTTACTCCGTGGAAGAATATAAACAGATTAGGTAGAATATGCTATTTACACTTCTCAATTTTGTAAAGATGTTTGTAAATATTATTGTATTAATTTTATGTATATACAAATTGACGATCCATGTAAAAAGCTTTACAGTTGGAGATAAACATCAATCAATCAATCAATCAATCATATGACTAATATTATAACATACAAGTTTGTAATTGACAAAGTCATATGAATGTATCACATAAATTTTGGTACTTCTCCATGCTATAAACTTTGTTCTTACCCATACCTAGAATCCATTTTAAGCAACAGTTGAGGAGCTTTTTATTTCAAAACTGAATATGTCCAGCGAAAACTGAAAATATGTTAGGAATGGGATTCTGTTAAGAATCTTGGTTATAATATGATGCTGCTGTTGTTTTCTCCAAAGCTGAACATGCCATATATAAAGACTAAAACTGAGTCATACCTCTTAAAACTTGTAACTTCACTCACGTGTTTTTAAGAAATCAGGAACGTTTTCGAGACTGTTGAAATCTCATCATCAGCTGATTAGCGACTCATCACAGTTGGTTGTTGTCTGGATCTCTTGTAATTGGCTCCCTCTCTCCAAAATTTTTTTACATAAGTTCAGTAGACCACTCACTGATGACACATCAAAATTTAGAATATGTGAAATGCTTTTAATAATAAAATTTTTTCCCATGTTTTAAGTTCAAGTTTTGTTGACAGTGGTTTTAGCAGTTTGATCTCCTCTCCGATGTGGTGGTTATCATTCCAGATATGAAAAGCAACTGCCGATTTTCTGTTTGCTTATATTTTATGTTCCTATGGTGTTCTGTTAATCTAGTTTTTAAATTTCTCTTTGTCAAACCAGTATAAAATTTGTCACAATCTTCACAATCTATCCTATATATACCTGATTTTTTTTCTAGTGGGGTCGTGTTTTTTAAGGGCTTATTTAACAATTTCTTGTGGTGCTAGTTTGATGCTATAATCTTTAAATATTCATTCCAACTTCGGAAATGCCCAAGGGTGGAAAGTGAATTTTTGTATTTCCAGTTTTTATTTATGTTTTGAAGAGTAGTGATCTGTTTTAATTTCGTTTGCTTGTACTCCCAATTAATCATTTTTTTTGGTTGAGTTTGGACTGAAACAATTTTTTGTGCTGTATTTAAAATACGTGTAAATTCCTCATTATATTGTTTTTGATCTAAAGGTATGCTGTTCAGTCTATGGATCAAACTTCTAAGAGCAGCTAATTTATGTGACGGAGGATTGAAACTGCTGTGTTTTATGTAATTATCTGTGTGAGTAGGTTTTCTGTAGATTCCCAATTTTACAGTCATTTTGTCTTATGATCATTAAATCTAAGAAAGGCTATTGATTGCTTTTTTCAACTTCCATTGTGAATTTTATATGATGATCTTGTATATTCAGTAGTTCTAAGGAGTCATTTAAAAACTTTCGAGGGACCACAGCAAAAATATCATCAACATATCTGGTCTACTGAACTTATGTAAAGAATCTTCCGAGAGGGGGAGCCAATTACAAGAGATTCACACAACAACCAACTGTGATGAGCCGCTAATCAGCTGATGATGAGTTTGCAACAGTCTCGAAAACATTCCTGATTTCTTAAAAGGACGTGAGTGAAGTTAAAAGTTTTAAAAGGTGTGACTCAATTTTAGTCTTTATACATGAAATTAGCTTCACTGTTAACATCGCTTTTATTTATAACTATTCAAATAAACATATCATGTATAAATGTGTATTTAAAGTTCTATTTTTACATCAAAACTTAATATGTCCATTGCATTGTAGCCTGACGTTCATTTGGCTGCGCCGTGGCTCAGTGGTTAGACTGCTTGGCTCTCACCAAGGCGGCCCGGGTTTGATCCCAGGTGACCGCAAAGTGAGATTTTTGGTGGACAACACGGCGCTGGGGCGGGTTTTCTCCGTAACCTCCGGTTTCCCCCGCCATCTCATTCCACCGGTGCTCCAACTTCATCTCATGTATCATCAGTGTCACCGCCTGCGGTGCCGTATGTAGTAAAAGCGGGTGTTAAACACTACACATTTCACTACACACTGATGTTCATTTTGTTATCAAAAGTGAACATGTCCAGTATATTCCAATGTGTAAGGACTATGATACAATGAAGCACAAAATTAATATAATTTTGAGTCGAACTAGTTCTCAATGCTCCATTTATTGCTAGTATTTACCTAGAACGTGTTTCGTTAGGATCTTCCTAATATCATCGGCTGTTGTGGACTAATAGACATTGGTTTGGTGAACTCCTTGGAGGTGATAGGTGCGTCTCTGTCTGTATCTTGATGAACTTGAAGTTGTGTTTTCTTCAAAGGTAGTATCGAAATTAAACAGTTTTCTTTCATATTTCTCTATGAAGATTTTTAACAGTAAACTGTTAACAATTTAACTTACAGGCTGGCTAATGTACCTTTAAACAAGATGGAATTTGTGCTTAATTGGTCAAAAAGAAAATTGATAAATTCAAAAGACAACAGAGATGCAAACAAGTAACTACTCTTTCCCCAATCAGCAATGAAACTTCATACAGAAAATTTACATATCATCCCAGAGCTACACACCTTTTCCAAAAAGTCTTCAAAGAGCACAATATTACTTTGGCCCCACAGAACAAATTTAGTGTACAACACCTTTTGAAATCACATAATACAAAGGAGATACCTACAGTCCAAAAATCAGGTGTGTACTGGATAAACTGCAAAGGCTGTGACAACTTTTACATTGGAAAAACTGAAA
The DNA here is from genome assembly GCA_030765055.1 of Mantis religiosa. Classification (NCBI taxonomy): domain Eukaryota; kingdom Metazoa; phylum Arthropoda; class Insecta; order Mantodea; family Mantidae; genus Mantis; species Mantis religiosa. Next base: position 3,953,746 of record JAUKNK010000187.1, read on the forward strand.
GGAACTTGAACATTAGGCTTTAAGAGCATTTTAGAAACAACAGGAACAAAGAAATAGATAAATCGGTGGTAGCATACCATTTTTGGAAGGAGAATAATGATATAGAACGAGAAATCCACTTATTAAAAAGTGTCCAAGGTCCAGTTGCATTAACCACGTGGGAAAAAATCTTCATAAAGAAATATGAAAAAAATTGTTTAATTTCGACACTACTTTTGAAGAAAACCCAAACTTCAAGCTCATCAAGATACCGACAGGTGCACCTATTGCCTCCAATGAGTTCACCAAACCAACATCTATTAAATATTAAAAGCAGAAGGATTATTAACAGTGAAGTATTCTTCATTTTTGAGTTTGATTTTTGAGTCACTATGTGTACACTAAACTTCACTTACTATGTTGTATAATTGAAACATTTTCAAGATCATTCGATCTCGTCCTCAGCTGTTTGGTGACTAAATGAACATTCTTCTTCCTCCACAACTACGGTGCTGTCCAAAAATAGTGTGACACTGCGGTTTTTCTGTTTGTTTCAACCTTATGTTTCTCTGGTTTCTTTTTGCCTGGTAAAAAGGCAAGGTTCTTTTGCCCGTAGATAAAAACTACATAGGAAAAACTAAGAGAAACTTGTTAACCAGGCAAAAAGAACACCAGAGGAACATAAAGTTGAAACAAACAGAAAAATCTGCAGTATCACACCATTTTTCGACAGAAAACCACATTGGCCATAACATAAAACTATTAAAATCTATAAGTACACCCATAGAATTGGATATTTGAGAAAAAATATTCATAACCAAAAACTGGGATGAAGTTATAAATTTTGAAATCCCGGCATTAAATGAAGTATTAAAACTTAGTGCCCCTAACACCAGATGGCAGAGGGATCAGAGCACCGTAGTAGTGGAGGAAGAAGAATGTTCATTTAGTCTCCAAACAGCTGAGGATGAGATCGAATGATCTTGAAAACGTTTCAGTCTTACAACATAGTATGTGAAGATGAGTGTAAACATAGCGACTCAAAAAACAAACTGAAAAACAACATCTATTGGTCGACAACAGCTGATGATGTTAGGAAGTTCCTAACGAAACGCATTCTAGGTAAATACTAGCAATAAGTGGAGCACTGAGTACTAGTTTGACTCAAAATTATATTAATGTCCAGTATAATTTGCCATACAGTTCAATGTTTCGTTTTCATAACTGAACATGTCCACTTTCAGAATTTTTCTCTTTGTCATATGCTTCCTTTTCCGGAAGTTTGTGAAACTTATAATGACATGATTTAATGTCATTATAATTTAATTTAATGTGTTCTTACTTGGTCAATTTGCGGCAATTAGTTCTCGTTTACGCATTAGCTTTTAGTAGCAGTGCAGATATTCTTTATACATCAGGTGCTCATTGAGGTGAAAGAAAGTGAAATTTGAATAGTACATTGGAAGTAATAGTCAGTTAAATTAATTGCAGTGCTAAGAGGAAAGGAAGACCGAAATTGGAAACAAAATTGAGAAGCCAAAGGAAAAATATACTGATCCAGATCCTAGAATAGCTCAGCTCGGCTGTTTGCGGAGTCCATGTTCTCACAACTGATAATTAATTAATAATTCTCAAATATGTTGCTTTCTTGAGAAATTCCGCAAGTATAAAACTATTACCTGTCCCTGCTCCTTTCACTTACTTCAATGTATAGAACAGTAAAGCAATCAATGAATAGTAAGGAAAAGAGCATTTTAGTTTTCACTAGCAAGACATTTTTTTTAACAAAACTGGATATTAACTTTAAAGAGAGTCGATTAAAGACACTAGACAACACTTTAATCGACTCTCTTTAAAGTTAGTTTATCATAACAACACTGTTTTCAACACTTCCAAGAAAGGAATTGCAAAACTGGATATGTCCATCATTTTTTTTATCAAAACTTAACATGACCAAATATTTTTACACATTAATTTTAAAACTAAAAGTAATAAATGTGGCTTTTAGGTATGTGATTAAGAATTCTTAAAGCTCCATGTAGCCTTACACACGCACGCACGCACGCACGCACGCAAGTACGCATGCACGCACGCAAGTACGCACGCACGCACACAATATATATATAGCATGGACATACATATTTTTTTTATTTCCTGAATATTTTCAAGTGCTGGGCATGTTCACTTTTGAAAAAAAAAAAAGCTCCTCAGTTATTCAAATGGTCTATTTTAAATTTTTGTAAAACTATTTCGTAATGTAAGGCAAATGTATTTAATAGTACCTATACATATGTGTTTATTGGCAAAATCCCTGCACAGCTTTCTCAAACACATGCGCTGGAACCATCATATAAGTGCTCCAAATTTTGGTTTCCAGTTTGTAAAATATTTCATGTAACATGCAAGAACCTACCAGAAATATAAATACTAAATAGGATGATGATGACGATGATGATGATGACTAGGATGAGGTTGATGAGGATGATGATGATGACGAGGATGATGATGAGGATGATGATGATGATGACGATGACGTTGATGATGACGATGAGGATGATGATGATGACGATGAGGATGAGGAGGAGGAGGAGGAGGAGGAGGATGATGATGATGATGATGATGATGATGATGACGATTTTTAGAATGACTTTTGATAAAAATTTAACCTTAAAATATGCAATATCCTCCATTTTTAAAATAGCTACTTTAAAGCAGAGGTTAAAACATTGCATCAATGTAAAATACATCAGACATGTGCGAAAGTAAATTATTTTGTATTTTGTAGGATAATGAAGCTTTATATCAGCGCAGTCAATGTGCAGGGAATTTGGTACCGAAAGACCGTCATGTTGGAACTTTTACGATTGTAATGCACAAGGTAATGAACAATTATAGTGAAATGTACAGAGAACGCTAAGGCTGAAGGCGTACCCGAAACAGGGAAAACTGAATTGAACTGTGAACTAACATCATGGTATTTGGAATACTTCAACATTTTAACAATTGAAATTGATTTAGGCATAAATATTTAACAACTGAAATTGCATATTTACACTACTACATTCGATGCAACTTGTACAAATGTTACAGAACTGGAGATACATATTATTAAGTAACACGTGACATTTGAAGATTATAAGTAAAAAATTGTGAAAACTTCTCTCGGTCTTCCAGGTATCCTAACATGTTTGATTTAATACATATAAAAAGTGATCCACATAATTTTATACCTGTAGGCCTCAAGTGCTTAACTGATTTAGATCCGACAGGGCCGGATTTCCTTTGTCCTTGGCATTGGTTATGGCTTGATTTATTTTGTGTTGGCGATTGCCGTGTACGTGAACGGCCGCTTTTGCGCGACAGTTTACTGCGAGATTTACTGCGTTGACCTGATTTACTACTTTGATGTGATTTACTCCATAGACGTGATTTACTTCTCTTTTCTGATTTATTGCACTTTCTTTTTGTATAACGAGTTCTAGTCGATCTCGATCATTTTCTTTTGTTGCATCTGGAAGAACTCGCAGTTTTCTTATTATATTCTTCACCACTGGATAAACTTTTTGTTGATGAGGAGGATGAAGCCATATTTGAAATGTAATATTAATATGGTCAAGTAAGTACCGAAAATTTTTGTAGAGAAAAAGGTCTCTTTGCCTAACCAGAAGTAGGTATTTTTTAAATTGAATGTTTGTTGAAGTTTTGTTGAGTTACACTTGTTTACACTCACCTTCACTTATTATTTTTAAAAAATGCTGGAACGTTTTCCAGGACATTCACCCTCTTCCTCAGCAGTATAGTGACTGCATCCAGCGTTTTTTAAAAATAATAAGTGAAAGTGAGTGTAAACAAGTGTGACTCAACAAAACTTCAACATGAAGAAAACTTCACTGTTAATAATGCTTCTATTTGTAATATTTAATGAATGTTTGTTACTATGGAGATGGATCATTATCGTGCATTACAATTAAACAAAGGCGAGGGAAAACAAATTGTTTATATTAAATTCAAAATTAATATTATAATTATATAATGTTATATAATTATAAATTTTATTATAAATGTATTTTATAAATAAATTGGAAACTTTACAATCTATGCCTTTCGTTACTCATATACAAACAATTCTTGCTAAAGTACCTATTATCCTCTATTTAATGTAACAACCCATTTGTGAAACAAGAAGAAAATTAAAAAAATTGCCGTATTTGGCTTTTATGGTATAAGTCAAAACCATTGGCTCACATTTTCTTGCCTAGTTTACACCGAGGGGACGTGCTAGAGGTGAGAATCAATTGAAATGCCTAGTCGTGCTCGCAACTCTTTTCTGATGTAAAATCCTTTGATTTTGCTTTTGAATTACGCGGTTTCTGCCAGCAAAGTTACTGAAACATGATCGCCAACATGAAATATGTGTTTCAGAGTTACCTGTTAGGAAAAGTAGTAGGAGAGAAAGGCTATCTTCAGACTTATTTGTTTGTGTTGAAATCTTGGAAACTGTTTGGTGCGTACAAGAGCTATGCAAATTTAAATTCAATTGTTATTTATGCACGCTGCTTGACTTCTGTTACTTTCTATATTGGGCGCGAAAGACCTTTCAGTTTTGCTCAGAGGCTTTTTTTTTATCTGGCTTGAGGATCTTTTACATGTAAACCTATGATACGGGACTACAGGCTTTACTTCCCTACCGAAGGAAGCCATGTTAATGATATTTATGCCCGAAAAATACATTGTACCTCCGCGTGGTTTGAACCCGCGAGCTCGAGAACCAGGGTCTAACATGTTACTCCTAGACTTTGGAGTACAACGAATATACTACGGATGGTTTTATATCACAGGACCTGCATCGTTGAAACGTTTAGCAGAGCTAAGTAAATAATAATGAGTTATAGGTCTAAAACATATATAGATACTCCAAAAAGTATTTGTCTGATCATAGCACATAGAATATAACAAGCTCAATCAGAAAAATATAGATAAGAAACGAACAATAACTAGGTATGTCCTTACAGCAGTTGATATCTAGATTTAAAAATAAAACACAATTTGAGTTCATATGTTGCTTAATTAGTGAACAGCTCTACGTTATTTAAAATCATGCCCCATTTGATGTTAAACAAGTATTCGTCTAGTAAACAAGATCTCAACTATGGTGCCTCGCTGACACACACACCTTCCCTTTTCCTATGCAGTCGTGTTTTCAAAGCCGTTGACTGCTATTTCAGTAATATGGGTCTAAAACATCGTGAAACTATAAAAGTGCCCGCCTCGGTAGCGTAAATGGTAGCATGTCTGCCTCACATTTAAGAGGTCCTGAGTTCGAATCTCGGTAAAGGTGAGTTACCTGGATAAGGTTTTTTCCGGGGTTTTCCCTTATCCTTCAAGATGAATGCTGGGTAACTCTAAGCTCCATGGACC